>CM025963.1:38745971-38753081 GCA_014839755.1 Sylvia borin | reverse complement strand
CCCTAACCCTAACCCTAACCCTAACCCTAACCCTAACCCTAACCCTAACCCTAACCCTAACCCTAACCCTAACCCTAACCCTAACCCTAACCCTAACCCTAACCCTAACCCTAACCCTAACCCTAACCCTAACCCTAACCCTAACCCTAACCCTAACCCTAACCCTAACCCTAACCCTAACCCTAACCCTAACCCTAACCCTAACCCTAACCCTAACCCTAACCCTAACCCTAACCCTAACCCTAACCCTAACCCTAACCCTAACCCTAACCCTAACCCTAACCCTAACCCTAACCCTAACCCTAACCCTAACCCTAACCCTAACCCTAACCCTAACCCTAACCCTAACCCTAACCCTAACCCTAACCCTAACCCTAACCCTAACCCTAACCCTAACCCTAACCCTAACCCTAACCCTAACCCTAACCCTAACCCTAACCCTAACCCTAACCCTAACCCTAACCCTAACCCTAACCCTAACCCTAACCCTAACCCTAACCCTAACCCTAACCCTAACCCTAACCCTAACCCTAACCCTAACCCTAACCCTAACCCTAACCCTAACCCTAACCCTAACCCTAACCCTAACCCTAACCCTAACCCTAACCCTAACCCTAACCCTAACCCTAACCCTAACCCTAACCCTAACCCTAACCCTAACCCTAACCCTAACCCTAACCCTAACCCTAACCCTAACCCTAACCCTAACCCTAACCCTAACCCTAACCCTAACCCTAACCCTAACCCTAACCCTAACCCTAACCCTAACCCTAACCCTAACCCTAACCCTAACCCTAACCCTAACCCTAACCCTAACCCTAACCCTAACCCTAACCCTAACCCTAACCCTAACCCTAACCCTAACCCTAACCCTAACCCTAACCCTAACCCTAACCCTAACCCTAACCCTAACCCTAACCCTAACCCTAACCCTAACCCTAACCCTAACCCTAACCCTAACCCTAACCCTAACCCTAACCCTAACCCTAACCCTAACCCTAACCCTAACCCTAACCCTAACCCTAACCCTAACCCTAACCCTAACCCTAACCCTAACCCTAACCCTAACCCTAACCCTAACCCTAACCCTAACCCTAACCCTAACCCTAACCCTAACCCTAACCCTAACCCTAACCCTAACCCTAACCCTAACCCTAACCCTAACCCTAACCCTAACCCTAACCCTAACCCTAACCCTAACCCTAACCCTAACCCTAACCCTAACCCTAACCCTAACCCTAACCCTAACCCTAACCCTAACCCTAACCCTAACCCTAACCCTAACCCTAACCCTAACCCTAACCCTAACCCTAACCCTAACCCTAACCCTAACCCTAACCCTAACCCTAACCCTAACCCTAACCCTAACCCTAACCCTAACCCTAACCCTAACCCTAACCCTAACCCTAACCCTAACCCTAACCCTAACCCTAACCCTAACCCTAACCCTAACCCTAACCCTAACCCTAACCCTAACCCTAACCCTAACCCTAACCCTAACCCTAACCCTAACCCTAACCCTAACCCTAACCCTAACCCTAACCCTAACCCTAACCCTAACCCTAACCCTAACCCTAACCCTAACCCTAACCCTAACCCTAACCCTAACCCTAACCCTAACCCTAACCCTAACCCTAACCCTAACCCTAACCCTAACCCTAACCCTAACCCTAACCCTAACCCTAACCCTAACCCTAACCCTAACCCTAACCCTAACCCTAACCCTAACCCTAACCCTAACCCTAACCCTAACCCTAACCCTAACCCTAACCCTAACCCTAACCCTAACCCTAACCCTAACCCTAACCCTAACCCTAACCCTAACCCTAACCCTAACCCTAACCCTAACCCTAACCCTAACCCTAACCCTAACCCTAACCCTAACCCTAACCCTAACCCTAACCCTAACCCTAACCCTAACCCTAACCCTAACCCTAACCCTAACCCTAACCCTAACCCTAACCCTAACCCTAACCCTAACCCTAACCCTAACCCTAACCCTAACCCTAACCCTAACCCTAACCCTAACCCTAACCCTAACCCTAACCCTAACCCTAACCCTAACCCTAACCCTAACCCTAACCCTAACCCTAACCCTAACCCTAACCCTAACCCTAACCCTAACCCTAACCCTAACCCTAACCCTAACCCTAACCCTAACCCTAACCCTAACCCTAACCCTAACCCTAACCCTAACCCTAACCCTAACCCTAACCCTAACCCTAACCCTAACCCTAACCCTAACCCTAACCCTAACCCTAACCCTAACCCTAACCCTAACCCTAACCCTAACCCTAACCCTAACCCTAACCCTAACCCTAACCCTAACCCTAACCCTAACCCTAACCCTAACCCTAACCCTAACCCTAACCCTAACCCTAACCCTAACCCTAACCCTAACCCTAACCCTAACCCTAACCCTAACCCTAACCCTAACCCTAACCCTAACCCTAACCCTAACCCTAACCCTAACCCTAACCCTAACCCTAACCCTAACCCTAACCCTAACCCTAACCCTAACCCTAACCCTAACCCTAACCCTAACCCTAACCCTAACCCTAACCCTAACCCTAACCCTAACCCTAACCCTAACCCTAACCCTAACCCTAACCCTAACCCTAACCCTAACCCTAACCCTAACCCTAACCCTAACCCTAACCCTAACCCTAACCCTAACCCTAACCCTAACCCTAACCCTAACCCTAACCCTAACCCTAACCCTAACCCTAACCCTAACCCTAACCCTAACCCTAACCCTAACCCTAACCCTAACCCTAACCCTAACCCTAACCCTAACCCTAACCCTAACCCTAACCCTAACCCTAACCCTAACCCTAACCCTAACCCTAACCCTAACCCTAACCCTAACCCTAACCCTAACCCTAACCCTAACCCTAACCCTAACCCTAACCCTAACCCTAACCCTAACCCTAACCCTAACCCTAACCCTAACCCTAACCCTAACCCTAACCCTAACCCTAACCCTAACCCTAACCCTAACCCTAACCCTAACCCTAACCCTAACCCTAACCCTAACCCTAACCCTAACCCTAACCCTAACCCTAACCCTAACCCTAACCCTAACCCTAACCCTAACCCTAACCCTAACCCTAACCCTAACCCTAACCCTAACCCTAACCCTAACCCTAACCCTAACCCTAACCCTAACCCTAACCCTAACCCTAACCCTAACCCTAACCCTAACCCTAACCCTAACCCTAACCCTAACCCTAACCCTAACCCTAACCCTAACCCTAACCCTAACCCTAACCCTAACCCTAACCCTAACCCTAACCCTAACCCTAACCCTAACCCTAACCCTAACCCTAACCCTAACCCTAACCCTAACCCTAACCCTAACCCTAACCCTAACCCTAACCCTAACCCTAACCCTAACCCTAACCCTAACCCTAACCCTAACCCTAACCCTAACCCTAACCCTAACCCTAACCCTAACCCTAACCCTAACCCTAACCCTAACCCTAACCCTAACCCTAACCCTAACCCTAACCCTAACCCTAACCCTAACCCTAACCCTAACCCTAACCCTAACCCTAACCCTAACCCTAACCCTAACCCTAACCCTAACCCTAACCCTAACCCTAACCCTAACCCTAACCCTAACCCTAACCCTAACCCTAACCCTAACCCTAACCCTAACCCTAACCCTAACCCTAACCCTAACCCTAACCCTAACCCTAACCCTAACCCTAACCCTAACCCTAACCCTAACCCTAACCCTAACCCTAACCCTAACCCTAACCCTAACCCTAACCCTAACCCTAACCCTAACCCTAACCCTAACCCTAACCCTAACCCTAACCCTAACCCTAACCCTAACCCTAACCCTAACCCTAACCCTAACCCTAACCCTAACCCTAACCCTAACCCTAACCCTAACCCTAACCCTAACCCTAACCCTAACCCTAACCCTAACCCTAACCCTAACCCTAACCCTAACCCTAACCCTAACCCTAACCCTAACCCTAACCCTAACCCTAACCCTAACCCTAACCCTAACCCTAACCCTAACCCTAACCCTAACCCTAACCCTAACCCTAACCCTAACCCTAACCCTAACCCTAACCCTAACCCTAACCCTAACCCTAACCCTAACCCTAACCCTAACCCTAACCCTAACCCTAACCCTAACCCTAACCCTAACCCTAACCCTAACCCTAACCCTAACCCTAACCCTAACCCTAACCCTAACCCTAACCCTAACCCTAACCCTAACCCTAACCCTAACCCTAACCCTAACCCTAACCCTAACCCTAACCCTAACCCTAACCCTAACCCTAACCCTAACCCTAACCCTAACCCTAACCCTAACCCTAACCCTAACCCTAACCCTAACCCTAACCCTAACCCTAACCCTAACCCTAACCCTAACCCTAACCCTAACCCTAACCCTAACCCTAACCCTAACCCTAACCCTAACCCTAACCCTAACCCTAACCCTAACCCTAACCCTAACCCTAACCCTAACCCTAACCCTAACCCTAACCCTAACCCTAACCCTAACCCTAACCCTAACCCTAACCCTAACCCTAACCCTAACCCTAACCCTAACCCTAACCCTAACCCTAACCCTAACCCTAACCCTAACCCTAACCCTAACCCTAACCCTAACCCTAACCCTAACCCTAACCCTAACCCTAACCCTAACCCTAACCCTAACCCTAACCCTAACCCTAACCCTAACCCTAACCCTAACCCTAACCCTAACCCTAACCCTAACCCTAACCCTAACCCTAACCCTAACCCTAACCCTAACCCTAACCCTAACCCTAACCCTAACCCTAACCCTAACCCTAACCCTAACCCTAACCCTAACCCTAACCCTAACCCTAACCCTAACCCTAACCCTAACCCTAACCCTAACCCTAACCCTAACCCTAACCCTAACCCTAACCCTAACCCTAACCCTAACCCTAACCCTAACCCTAACCCTAACCCTAACCCTAACCCTAACCCTAACCCTAACCCTAACCCTAACCCTAACCCTAACCCTAACCCTAACCCTAACCCTAACCCTAACCCTAACCCTAACCCTAACCCTAACCCTAACCCTAACCCTAACCCTAACCCTAACCCTAACCCTAACCCTAACCCTAACCCTAACCCTAACCCTAACCCTAACCCTAACCCTAACCCTAACCCTAACCCTAACCCTAACCCTAACCCTAACCCTAACCCTAACCCTAACCCTAACCCTAACCCTAACCCTAACCCTAACCCTAACCCTAACCCTAACCCTAACCCTAACCCTAACCCTAACCCTAACCCTAACCCTAACCCTAACCCTAACCCTAACCCTAACCCTAACCCTAACCCTAACCCTAACCCTAACCCTAACCCTAACCCTAACCCTAACCCTAACCCTAACCCTAACCCTAACCCTAACCCTAACCCTAACCCTAACCCTAACCCTAACCCTAACCCTAACCCTAACCCTAACCCTAACCCTAACCCTAACCCTAACCCTAACCCTAACCCTAACCCTAACCCTAACCCTAACCCTAACCCTAACCCTAACCCTAACCCTAACCCTAACCCTAACCCTAACCCTAACCCTAACCCTAACCCTAACCCTAACCCTAACCCTAACCCTAACCCTAACCCTAACCCTAACCCTAACCCTAACCCTAACCCTAACCCTAACCCTAACCCTAACCCTAACCCTAACCCTAACCCTAACCCTAACCCTAACCCTAACCCTAACCCTAACCCTAACCCTAACCCTAACCCTAACCCTAACCCTAACCCTAACCCTAACCCTAACCCTAACCCTAACCCTAACCCTAACCCTAACCCTAACCCTAACCCTAACCCTAACCCTAACCCTAACCCTAACCCTAACCCTAACCCTAACCCTAACCCTAACCCTAACCCTAACCCTAACCCTAACCCTAACCCTAACCCTAACCCTAACCCTAACCCTAACCCTAACCCTAACCCTAACCCTAACCCTAACCCTAACCCTAACCCTAACCCTAACCCTAACCCTAACCCTAACCCTAACCCTAACCCTAACCCTAACCCTAACCCTAACCCTAACCCTAACCCTAACCCTAACCCTAACCCTAACCCTAACCCTAACCCTAACCCTAACCCTAACCCTAACCCTAACCCTAACCCTAACCCTAACCCTAACCCTAACCCTAACCCTAACCCTAACCCTAACCCTAACCCTAACCCTAACCCTAACCCTAACCCTAACCCTAACCCTAACCCTAACCCTAACCCTAACCCTAACCCTAACCCTAACCCTAACCCTAACCCTAACCCTAACCCTAACCCTAACCCTAACCCTAACCCTAACCCTAACCCTAACCCTAACCCTAACCCTAACCCTAACCCTAACCCTAACCCTAACCCTAACCCTAACCCTAACCCTAACCCTAACCCTAACCCTAACCCTAACCCTAACCCTAACCCTAACCCTAACCCTAACCCTAACCCTAACCCTAACCCTAACCCTAACCCTAACCCTAACCCTAACCCTAACCCTAACCCTAACCCTAACCCTAACCCTAACCCTAACCCTAACCCTAACCCTAACCCTAACCCTAACCCTAACCCTAACCCTAACCCTAACCCTAACCCTAACCCTAACCCTAACCCTAACCCTAACCCTAACCCTAACCCTAACCCTAACCCTAACCCTAACCCTAACCCTAACCCTAACCCTAACCCTAACCCTAACCCTAACCCTAACCCTAACCCTAACCCTAACCCTAACCCTAACCCTAACCCTAACCCTAACCCTAACCCTAACCCTAACCCTAACCCTAACCCTAACCCTAACCCTAACCCTAACCCTAACCCTAACCCTAACCCTAACCCTAACCCTAACCCTAACCCTAACCCTAACCCTAACCCTAACCCTAACCCTAACCCTAACCCTAACCCTAACCCTAACCCTAACCCTAACCCTAACCCTAACCCTAACCCTAACCCTAACCCTAACCCTAACCCTAACCCTAACCCTAACCCTAACCCTAACCCTAACCCTAACCCTAACCCTAACCCTAACCCTAACCCTAACCCTAACCCTAACCCTAACCCTAACCCTAACCCTAACCCTAACCCTAACCCTAACCCTAA
>CM025963.1:38090971-38103471 GCA_014839755.1 Sylvia borin | reverse complement strand
GCCCTGTGCCATGATCTGGTGGGGATGCAGGGATGGACAGGGAGCTCTGTGGCACAGCCTGGTGAGGATGCAGGGATGGACATGCCCTGGTGGGGACACAGGGATGGACAGGGAGCTCTGTGCCATGATCTGGTGAGGACACAGGGATGGACAGGGAGCTCTGTGCCATGACCTGGTGAGGATGCAGGGATGGACATGCCCAGGTGAGGACACAGGGATGGACAGGGAGCTCTGTGCCATGCCCAGGTGAGGACACAGGGATGGACAGGGAGCTTTGTGCCATGACCTGGTGGGGATGCAGGGATGCACATGCCCAGATGAGGACTCAGGGATGGACAGGGAGCTCTGTGGCACAGCCTGGTGAGGATGCAGGGATGGACATGCCCAGGTGGGGACGCAGGGATGGACAAGGAGCTGCCCAGCACATCCCAGGGATGAGGTGGGCAGAGGCCCTGCCCTTGGCACACAGGCCCAGCCCCTTCCCAGCACAATATTGGCCAGCAGTGGCTGTTATTAAACGTACAATACCCACACATGGAGTGGCGGCAGAAATTATATAAAATTTCATATAGCCACCCCGGTGTATAAACAGGCTAAATCCCTGCACATTTTCAGCCCTCAGCAGTCTAAAGGTTAAAGCCTGTCAGCTGGATTTCACAGATTCCAGGAAGGAATGGAGAAGTCACGCCAACTCCTCATTGTACACCAGTGATCAAACATCTCCTCATTACACTTCAATATTGTTGCCTCTAAAGGTCACCATTGCTGAACATAATCACACAAAATCAAAACTGCAAACTTTATATATCATGGAGGTAGTAAATAGCTCGGAGGTTTATTTTCTGGTGCCTGAACAACATTCCGAGCCCATTTATAAATTCCTGGGTGCTGTGGCATGAACCGAGTGCATTTGCAGGGGCTAACAAAAGCTTCAATTAAATCAATTTCCTGTGAAAAATATTCAAAATAATTTATTAGGTCAGTACCAACTGGTCTAATCAAGCAATTGTTCCTCAGCAACTTTAATTTGCATAATTAAAAAAGAAGATTTTTGATTATTTAGAGAAAGAGCAGATTTTTAAGAACATGATTTCTACGTCAGATTCCTTGAAACACTTCATCCTTGATGCAAAGAGGATTCTGGAATTTATTGAGATGTTTCTAAGATGTGCTATAAATCCTGGATCACTCCATTATTTTCCTATTCACTGGTTTTCCTGAGCATTCATTTAGCTCAGCAGAGCCTCAGCCCCAGCTCCCTGGAAAACCCTGTCTGCTCTTTTCACCTCAGAGAAAAGACAGGAATTCACACCTGGGGTGGAGGGACACTCCTCCAAACTCAGGCCACGTAAGACAGGAAAACCGATCCTGGGAAAAGAGACTGGAAAAGAGGAGCAGTTTTGCAGGAGGACGGATTCATGGAGGAAAAGGAAAATTTCCACCAGCCCAAGTTATTTGCCAAATTCAGCTGAGGGCAAATATGAGAAAGGAGAAAACATAAAGCAGAAGGATTTCAGCTATTCCACGGATGGAATGTTCAGCCAACCCCAAACAGAGATGTTTGTACATGAAGAGAAAAGATCCAGTAAAAGCTCTGCCTGCTGGTTCCTCCATCCCCAGGCCCTCTCCCAGCTGGATGCTGCACAAGGGTTGGAGAAGGGGAAGAGTCAAAGCTGACCCAGCTGCCCAACTTCTCTGCAAAGCCCGAGCTCAAAGGAGACGAAAAGGACCATTAATGAGATTATTGCCATTCATTCGGATATCTAAATCTGTGCCAGCAGCTTTAGCTATCAGATATCTGAATTCTTGTGACAAAAGTGCCACAGGGGTGCTGCAACCCCCACTAAAGCCCCAGGTTTTTGCCTCTGCAGCCCACCTGCTCTGCCAGCCTGTGCCTTGGGAAGGCTGAGCTGAAACGGAGACTGGACAGAGCTGAGATACGAAATATGTATATATAAAGGAGATACTTATTACAAGGCCTTTAAGAGTACACCTTGGGCAGGACTCCAGGGCACGGGAAGGGTTTGGGAAGCAGCTCTGGGACAGGGGAAGGTTTTGGGAAGCAGCTCCAGGACAGGGGAAGGTTTTGGGAAGCAGCTCTGGGACAGGGGAAGGTTTTGGGAAGCAGCTCTGGGACAGGGGAAGGTTTTGGGAAGCAGCTCTGGTCAGGAGGTTTCCTGCAGTGCTGGGCTGAGCTCAGCCTCAGGCTCTCCCGTGACCAGCCTGGGCCAGGACCCTCCACCTGGAGCTTCTCCCACCATTGCAGAAGACACCTAAAATCCGAGTCCAACCTTTTCAAACTTCTTTCTCTGCCAATATTCCCTGCAGAGAAGCCACAGCCTCGCCAGGAGCTGCTGAGGCTTCCCTGGGGCTGGAGCCTGGCACTGCCAGTGCTGGGGCTCCCATCTCCCCCCAGGAGATGCCCCTGGCACACCGATGCCCACCACAGCACAAACCCTCTCCACACTGAAAAATAGGATTGATTGATTTCTCCAATATTCCCATTGAAAGCAGCGGGATGACCTGAAGAGAAAAGCGTTGTGTAGTGCACACCAGGAGATGTGGACACGCGGCTCACGTTTTTCCAGGAAAGCTGTGCCCCAGCTGTTTGGATGTGCACACGCTCGGAGCTGCTGTGTTGAGCTGGTGCCACTGAGAGCTGCTCTGCACAACCTGATTTTGCTGCTTTTTACCATGACAAAGGACTCGGGTGCCTATGAATAAATCTGTAACTAGACCACACAAGATTATTAGGCTCCGTACCAATTGTCCCTCATTAAAGATTCAGAGGAGCCATTAGCATTTTGAGGCAAACAAGGTGTACTTAGTTAGCAGGACACGACCCAGCTGTCATTAAATTATATCTATGATTAATGATCTTCAGAGGCAGAGCTCGGAGCCGGGGCGAGGGTGAAGGGACAGGAGGGAGTCACGGGCAGCAGTGGGATGCTGCAGGGACCCTCAGATCCAACCATGGAATGGTTTGGCTGGGAAAAGCCCTCCGAGACCACCAAGTCCAGCGTTCTCCCAGCACTGCCAAGGCCACCACCGAGCCATGTCCCCAAGTGCCACATCGACAGGGTTTCAATTCCTCCAGGGGTGGGGACCACACCCTGCCCCGGGCAGTGCCAGGGCTGGAGGGCCCTTTCCATGAAGGAATTCTCCCCAACATCCAACCTGACCATCTCCTGGCACGACTTGAGGCTGCTGCCTCTCGCCCTCTCGTGTGTCACGCAGAAGCAGAGAGAATTTGTTTTATTTATAGAAGACCTGGTACCTCCTCAGCAACTGTGGATTGTGAGCAGAGGTGGTGGAGGGAGCACAGAGCCGAAGGCTGGAGCTGAGGGATGGGTGACAGCGGTGTCACCAGGCACGGCCAACAGCTCAGGAAAGACGCTACAACATTCCCAGAGAAAAAACATTATTTCTGCTGCCAGATTTTAATTTAATTAGGGATTGTTTGGGGTTTGTTCTTTTGAATGCGGTTTGTTTATGGCTGTTGGTGGAGAAGTCTCAGTGCCATGGCAACGTGCAGCCACCACAGGGGAGAGCTCTGGGAGCGCTTTGTCACGGGCTGTCACTCACCTGCCAAGGCAGGGACGGAGGTTCCCCACATGGAAAACCCCCAGAACAGACCCGGGCTGGAGCAGTAACGAGTCATCTGCACTCACCACAACTTTTCACAATACTTGTACATAAATGTTGACAGGACAGAAGGGAACGAAATGAGGCAGTGGGAAGAAGGTTGACTTTCCATCTGAATTTGTTTTATCATAACGCTGTGGCAAGATCAGATTATTCTATTTTTTTCTTGCTGGGCAGACCTTGCAGACACTCTGCAATGCAATCAAGATTGTGTTTGACAAGAGTGCTCCAAAGTGTCTCCCCAGTGATTTGCTGTGGGAAAACAACCATAAGATGCTGGGTTTCCTCTTTTTATATTTTTTTTTTTTTTTATTTGTGAGAGAGAGGATGAGGGCTGTGAAAACACAGGAGCTGAATGAGCTGAGCACAAAAAAGCAGGGAGGCATTGCTGGGGCGGCAGGCAGGGAGGCAGGAGGGGACAGGGGTGGGCTGGAGGGGACAGTGATGAGGCAGCGAGGGACAGGGCTGGGGACACTCTGATCATCACCACGGAGCTCCCCGGGGGTGTTCAGGGACCCGTGTCCTTCAGCCTCCCCTCGGTGCTGGGATGGCAGCAATGAGGGGCAGAGGAGGGGCTTTGGGAGCCCGCCGTGTTGTCTCTGTGAGCTGGGCACGGGGGAGAAGAGGCAGCAGAGTGGCTGCAGTGACAGGGGGGCACCAGCGGCTGGGCAGCCCAGGTGTCCCCAAGGCCCTGGGGACTGTCCCCAGTGCAGCCTGGCTGCTCCATCCCACCTGCAGGGCTGCAGCCAGGACCTGCCCCCTCTGGGCCTCGGGCAGAGTTGACCCAGCCCCTCTGCCTCCAGCCTGGCTGGGAACTTTACCCAAAAGTGACCTTCAGCTGAGACCAAACCCAGCTGGAGTCTTCTGGAACACCAATCCCCTGAACTGAACCCCCAGCAGTGGCTAGTTCTGTGCAGAGACTTTATATAGTTATGTATTTCATATATTTGCCCACCTGTCCCCTGTGATGTCCCTGTTTCCCAGCACAGGTGGCACAGCTCGTGCTGCCTTACACTCCTCTGATTTTCAGAGGGATTGGAGGTTCACAGTGTCACCTGTTCGAACACGACGTCTTTGGATGCAGCCACAGAGCGAGGGGAAAACCTGCCATCAAAACCTTCATTACTAATTTATAGCTAATTACATGATTAATATTCAAGCCTTTAGAAGTCGTCCCCAAAGGCAGGAGCTGTTGGGCTGTGCCCTGCAGCAGGACAGCAGGCTGGGGACACGGGGGTCCCACTGCCAGCGTGGGGGAGGCCGTGGGCTGCTGCTTGGCCCCACTGAACTCGTGGGGGTTTGTTAAAACCTGACCTGTCACAGGATTCCAGGATCATTGAGGCTGGAAAACCCTCCAAGGCCATCGAGCCCAAGCTGTGACCAGTCCCCACTTTGTCCCCAGCCCAGAGCACTGAGTGCCACATCCAGGAATTCCTCGGACACCTCCAAGGTGGGCACTCCAAACCTCCCTGGGCATCCCTCACCTCTGGGAGCAGCTGCCACCAGCAGTGTCCCCAGGGTGCTCTGCCATGGACGTGCCCAAAGACAGCAGCGAATTTGGGCTGCCTGGAGGGGATTTTCCTCTCTGCTGTCCCCACAGGGTGGAGGGGCCAGGGCTGAGGACGGGCTGATGGAGAAGTGGGGACGGGGACAGGGAGGTCCCCAGTGTTGGTGGCAGTGCCATGGGGTTTCCCCCTGTCCCCAGGCCCAGCGTGAGCAGGGGGAAGTGAGAGCAGCCAGGCTGGAAAAGGCACAAGTGAACTTCCTGTGACTCCAGCCCACAGCCCACAGGCTGAAGGTGACAGCCTCTCACTGGGGCACAGGTGACAGTGACAGTCTGCTTACACAAAACCCCAGCCCAGGAGCAGAGCCAGGCAGAGATGTGTCACAGCTGCCAGGGCACCGAGGGTTGGGAAAACTCGGGATAAAAGTGGTCAGATCCTGCCCCAGAGGATGCCCATTCCTGGGCACCAGCCTGAGGTGTGAGCACCTCTTTACACGGCTCAGTCAGGGGGCTGAGGAGACTTTGGGTCACTTTTTGGCACCCTCCTCACCTCTTGCCCCGGACACTGAAGATGCTGCTCTGCAGAACCATCTGAAAGTGCACTGCTGGGGGAAAACCTCTGGGGCTGGGGCTGCCAGGCTCCCTGTGCCCTGGAAAAGCTCCAATCCCATCTCCAGCCCCTCTCAGCCCATGGCTTCTCACCACCCTGGAGCAGCAACCCACGGAGCCCTGCTGGGTCTCTTCACCAGCAGTGGGATGGGGCCTCTGAGGGGTGATCCACGAGGTTTTTATTTCATTCTCAGCCTCAGTGAAGGTGCAGACATAGAATATGGTAAAGCTCACACCATAACAACAGAAGCCAAAGTTCTCTTTGTTCCAAGGCCTTTTAAAAGCTTTTTTAGCCAATAGGCTGATGCTAAAACTTACAAGCATCTACCCAAGCCAATCAATAAACACTACATTTACACCTTACAGCATGAAATATAGTTGCTTGTTCTATATTTTTTTGCAGCTCAGAAACTTTCTATGCTCCAAATATTTCAATGCTGTGAAAGTCCTCTACTTTTTCAGTTCCCACACAACCCAGCCCAAAAGCCACCCGAGCCAGCGCCGGGGCAGCCTGAGCCAATTGAACCCAACTCCACCCAGTCCCAGGCAAAGCCCAGCCCAGCTCCATCCCCAGGCCCAGCACTCCTCTCTGACACCCACCATGGCCCCGGCTGGATTTCACCTCCTTTCTCTAAAAGCTGGGAAACCCTGAGAATAGTGGAGATGGGACAGATTAAATTTAATTCTCCTACACATATCTTAGAAGTTTTCCCTCTTCCTGATGCCTGTAACATTTACTGCCTTGCTCAAAATACCCAGTTCTAGAAGTTTTGGTGGGTTATTTTCTGTTTTTTAAAGAAGGTGCATTGTTGGAGCCCTGGGCGTGGAGAATTCCAGATTTCTGTGCTCACAGGCACTGACACCCAGCAAACACTGCAGTGACCTGAGCCCGTGGGAAAGGCTCCAAAATGGAGTGACAGCCCCGGGATTGTGGGTGTGGGGTTTGGATAGAAGTGTGGGATAGCACAGGGTGGGAAACTCTTGAAACCTTTCCTTGTGTCAGGGCAGTGTCATCTGCTGGGACACGACAGCTGCCACCAGGAGAGCTTCGAGCCCCGTGTGGAGGCAATTCCTGGGGCTGCTGTTCTCCCTTCCCCGCTGTCCAAGGAGCCAGGGCACTTTCTCAAGAGAGCTCCAGGTTTTACCTGTCTGCCCCAGCCAGCACAGAGGGGCCATCCCAAACCACAGCAAGGTGATGAGCATCTCTGCTGGGCCAAGGTATTTGTACATCCTCTGCAGTGGCACCAAACCTCAGTGACACAGATGTTCTGTGGGCTGAGAAGTGTCTTTTACACTTGCGATTTTGTATTTCCATTTTTTCAGTAACTTATTGGTTTGTGAGCTTAACAGGAGCGTGCCCTGTGCCAGGCGCCTCAATTGCATCGCATAAATATTTAACACTACTGGGAAACAATAATTTTCTAACCCAAAAAATAGTGTTACAGAAATTAAACAATTGCTAAGTGACCACGGTGGTTTTTCATGAATCCCATCTACTTTACTAACCGAGGAAAGCCAAGGGAGCCAATTACAGTGCACTAAACTGTGCCGTCAGCTGCCTGGGAAAGGCCATTATATTTTCAGCTTCTGTGTAGTTCAATGAGAATTAGAGTTAAATGTGTATTTTGAATGCAATGGGTTATTACTGTGAAGTTAATCATACCATTACTTTTTATTGTGGGGCTGTAGAAGTTTAAGGGGACCCTGAGAGGGCTCAGTGAGAGCAGCCCTGCCTCTGCCTGGGCCAGCAGGGTCTGCCCCGGGCTCACGGGCCCCTCCCAAACCTCCCCAAACTATGTCACTTGTGGAATTTGCACTTGACTTTTGCAAACATTCAATGTTCTTGTCACCGAGAACTAATTAAGGAATCGGGGCCACTATTGCCGAGCTAATTCTGTTCGGGTTGACTGCGTGTTCAAATCTGACTCTGGATGCTCATCTAATGTGTACTGTGACCAGCTATTGCGCTTGGATTAAGGTAATTACCTAGCTCAACACTTTTCTGAAACATTTTACAGTAATGGAATCCGAAGCTTTTATGTGCTGCTCCATCTTCACTTCAGAGGATTGGGAGTGTGAAGCTGTGCTTGAGGATGGAAAAGCCAAAGCCCGGCTTATCTCCAGCCTCTGAGCTGCCTTAGCTGGGCTCAGGCTCCTGATTCCAGGGCAGCACACGGGGCACTGCAGAACAGGGCTCTGGGAAGGAGGGGACAGCCAGAGGAGGCTCTGCTCCAGAGAACAGGGCCAGGAGGAGAGGGAACAGCCTCAGGGGGGACAGCAGCAGGAATTTCCCCATGGAAAGGGAGCTCAGGGGCTGCCCAGGGAGGTTTGGAGTGCCCGTCCCTGGAGGTGTCCCAGGATCTCCTGGAGGTGGCACTCAGAGCTCTGGGCTGGGGACAAGGTGGGCATGGGCACAGCTGGAATTCCATGGGCTGGGAGGGCTTTTCCAAATGAAATCATTCTGTGGATTTCACAGACCTTGGGAAGAGCCTCAGCATTGGCAAAAGAGAGGCAATGTGCTCTGGACCTGGGAAACCAGCGACTCTGGGACTCCTCATCATTTTCTGGGAGAAGTGCAAAATGAGGAATGTCTTGTGCAAATGGCCTTAGGAAGGGAAATCATCAGAAGCAAGAACCCGGATGCAAACTGAGGCGGTGACAGAGGGACACAAGAGATCTCCCCCGGGAAGAGAAGACCTTTGGTCTGTGGAAGAGAGATGGAAGGACAGCCACAGCCCTTTCCATGCTCCACAGCCAACACACTCGATCAGCTGAGCTGGGCTGCAGCCCCGAGCCCTGGCCCTCCCTGTGCAGCCGCTAACAAGGGCCATTTATGATCCTTCTCTCCGGGATGGGGCTGCCTCTACCTCGGGAGATTGGATTGCCTTAGTCCTCATTCGCCACAAATTGGGCAATCACTTTCAGCCTCTACCCCGAGCTGGGCTGGAGGCAGCCACCTAGAACGGAAAGGCCTCTCCAGGCCATTAGCAGCCTCCTGAAATACCCCATCTCTGCCTGGCCGGGGCTGGTGAGGCACAGGGGTGCTGGTGCCCATCAGCTGCTCCCGTGGACCGTGGCCGAGCCCCGGGGCACAGCACGGAGAGGAGCCTGTGGCAGCATGGGGCTGCTGTCCGCTGCCTTCTGCCCCACACAGCACAACGCCCACTCTGGAGGTTGCTGCTCATCCCCCAGGGCCCCGGGAGGATCTCGTGGGGCAGTGTTGGGGTGGCTGTGCAGGGACAGGAGCTGGTGACCCTCGTGGGTTCCAGCTCTGGCCATTCCCTGTGACACACCCCCGCCCTGCGGTGGCTGCTCCTGGCTGGCACAGGAGGGATGGGCAGAGCCTCTGGGGCAGGGGGCAGCAGTGCCCACATGAACATCACCAGGGGCAGCTCCCAGCCCGCATCAGACTTCCCCATCAGACCTCATTTTAAAAGGATTTATTTAAAGATACAGGCTGGCACAGATTCCAGGGGAAACCCCACCTCCTGCAGGGGCCTAGGAGCCCCGAGGCAGCCCAAATGAAAGGGTGGCCAACAGTGAGTGAAAGCAGGTGGTCTGGGGCCTGTTCCTTGCTCTTCATGCAGCCATGAGCAGAGGAGGGGTATCCAGGACGGGGCTTGGAGCAGCCTGGGACAGTGGAAGGTGTCCCTACCCATGGCAGGGGTGGCACTGGATGAGCCTTGACGTCCCCTTCAACCCAAACCAGTCTGGGGTTTTCTATGATCTTATAAATTCATCAACTTTTATTCCATTTCCTTTTATTCTCTCTGACATTCTGTGATCAGAGAGAGGGTACAAGTACAATTTAGCCCTTTGGTGGAATTTACTTCAGTGATTAAAATAACTGCATGGAATTAGTGCAATTCTAATGTTGTTTTTTATCTTGAGTGGCAGAAAATCATTGCTCCTGGGATAATTCTTAACCTAACAGAGTGACCCCTATGAAACACATCCAAAAGTTTTATGATTTTCCCCCTTCATGCTAATTTAATGTAGCCCAATTGTTTAATCTTAAGCTGAGCACATTCCAAATAAAGTAATGCAGCTCACAACAAGACACTGCAGGAAATAATTAGGTTGCAAGTTGTGGAGGCTTTAATACGGTCGAAATTATATAACTATCTTTGCATTCCCTGTATGGTCCTATTAAATGCAGTCGGCATTGATGTCGGGAGCTGTCAGGAAGCAAAATGAAAAATAGTTTTAATAGCTGCTCTTTGACCTGTTTTATATTTTATGTCAATTATAACAGCACACAACCATGCATAATTATGAAGCATAGATGCATTAAAATGTACACATAATTTGTGTTCTTATGGCAACCGTTGCATTAGGATCTGGAAAACAAACGGATCACTTCCCATTGTGAAGTGGCCGGGGTGTGGAACCGCCCGAGTTTGGTGCGTCTGCTCGCCCTGAGGGGCTGGAACCAAACCTTCCGAGGGGCAAACAGCACCAGCAGGGCAGGGTCCAGCTGCCACCCCCTGCCCCAGGCCCCGCACTCACCCAGACAGTGAGTTACAGGAAACAAGAGGGGTTTTGTCCTGAGTTCGTTTGGAACATTCCAGAGCTTCCCATCCAAGTCCATTCACCGCAAGGGTTAATTACAAACTGCGGCCCCGGGCCGGTTTCCCTTGCTCATCTCCTTTCCTGGCTGAAATATTTTTAATCCTCCTGAGCTGTGACACAGAGCAGGGGAGCCACTTAAAAAAGTTACCTGAGCAAAAGAAAGGTTTTAGCAATTCCTTTGGTTGAAGTTTGGTACAGGGTTGGTGTCAGGGTTGTGTCCATCCCCTGCCAAGAGCTCTCCACCTTTGGGCTGAATGGAGGAGCAGTAAGTGGTTTAATATTTCAGTAATTTTCTTTTTATTTTTTAAATTGCTTTCTTATATTTGGGTATAAATCAGAGAAGATCGAAGGGAAATCACTAAATCAGTTCCTTTTCTTCTCTCCAATAAGAAGAAAACCAAAGCAAACCTCCAAGCCCCGAGCTGCCCTTCTGCCAAAGGCTCTCTCAGGTCTGGGAACAGAAGGGATGAGTTCCTGGTGGAACGAGAGGGGTTCTAAGGTTCCTTCCAACCCAGACTATCCTGGGATTCTGTGGAACACTTTTAAAGCTGATCCTAAAGATTTGCACAGAACTGATGGTCCTGCCCGAAACAGGAATCGTGCCGGGGCCGTGTCCCTGTCCCTGTCCCTGTCCCTGTCCCTGTCCCTGTCCCTGTCCCTGTCCCTGTCCCTGTCCCTGCCCTGGGGTCAGTGATGTGCACAGGTCTCTGATTTCACCCAGCGGCTCCCCCGGCAGAGGCTGGGCCAGCGCTGGAGCAGGGGGACACCCGGAGGGACCTGAGCTGTCACTCCGGCCCAGGGGAAGGCTGTCCCCCTCGGTCCCGGTGCCGGGGAGCGGGACACCCGGGCACAAACCGCACAGGGGCATGGCTCGTGGTGCTTTGGGACGAGCAGCGCTGCCCAGGAGAACCCCCGGGCAAGGGGAGAGCAGAGCTCGCCCTCCTCATCCTCACACGGAGCCTTCCATCGGAGCCTGGCCCAGCAGAGGCTGATGGCACCGGTTCCCCGTGGCTTTGGCGGAGGCAGGAGGTCCCTGGAGGGCTCCCAGCAGCGTCCCCGGTGTCCCCAGCAGTGGCGCTGGGCTCGGAGCCCGGCTGGCCCCGCGCTGAGGCATTGTCACCGAGCCTTGTCAACAGGAGCCTCCGCTCCGCTGCGAGCCGCGCGAGCAAACCAACATCATAACACGAGTGTTTACGGAAAAATGCTCGAGCACCGAAGCAGAAAGGGCTTAGCACTGATCAGACCTCTCTCCCACCTTTATTCTTCGCTATCCACATTGAAATGCAAATACCAGCGCCGGGTTTCCACCAGCGTGCCACTCACAAATTGAAAAGCAGTTTTTATCTATGCAAATGTAAGCATGGTAATTGAAGTTAATCAATCAATGCTAGCTTTCACTAAAACCTTGAACATGATTGAATAAAGTAATTATCATTCAGCAGAAAATGATGAAGTTGTAGACAGCATGAACCTTATTAAAGGAGGATTTTGAGTCACAATGGCTTAATTTAGCTAACAGCCCAGCCTTAGCCCAAGCAACACACTGCCCTCGCTGCCTGGGATTGTTTTAGGGGCTGGCAGGAAGGTGGGGGGAGAAAAGGGGGACTTTTTTATTATTATTTTTACAGTGTTGGATTAGTAAAAGGTACTTGTTACACCACAAAGGATAAGCCATCATTAACATCCTGCTTCACCCCAAATAGATCAATGAACAAAGATTGCTGTGACACAGCCAAGGTGTCCGACAGCGACAATAGGTGATTTAAACCACTATTGTGCTTGAAAAGAAATCTGAGAGAAGGAATCATTCCTTTTAGGAAGGGCCTGAGGCGTGGGGATGCTCGAGGAGTGAAATGACACGGACAGCCAGGGGATGCAGAAGGGAAGTGGCTGCAGCATTTTCCTTTCGCTTCTGTTTCAGAACAAGTGATTCAGCAGCGGGCCGAGGGCGTCAGAGGAGAACAAACAAATCTGCCACAGTCAACTGAGTTCTGCTGAACTCAGTGCCCTCAGAGGAAGTTTCTCCCTGCCCCAGTGAGAAACTCTTGGCCACTCTGTGAGCTGCAGCTGGAGCTGTGCTGGGGAGCAGGAGGAATGATTCCCGTCCAACACACGGCTGTCCTCAGCTTCGTCCTTCCTCTCTCCTGAGAAAGAACCACATCACAGTGCC